>OY821518.1:96716447-96721447 GCA_963682025.1 Cordilura impudica
AATTAAAATAAAATAATATAAAGTTAAATAAAATAAAATTAAATAAAATAAAACAAAATAAAATAAAATAAAATATACTATAATAAAATAAAATAAAATAAAGTAAAATAAAATAAAATAAAATAAAATAAAATAAAATAAAATAAAATAAAATAAAATAAAATAAAATAAAATAAAATAATGTAGAATAATATAAAATAACACAAAATAAAATAAAATAAAATAAAATAAAATAAAATAAAATGAAATAAAATAAAATAAAATAATATAAAATAAAATAAAATAAAATAAAATAAAACAAAATAAAATAGAATAAAATAAACTAAAATAAAACAAATTAAAATAAAATAAAATAAAAAAAGTAAAATCAAATATAATAAAATAAAGTAAAATTAAATAAAAAAAATAAAATAAAATAAAATAAAACAAAATAAAATAAAATAAAATAAAATAAAATAAAATATAATAAAATAAAATAAAATAAAATAAAATAAAATAACAAAGTAAAGCTGTATGGTACGAAAACTGAAAACTAACCACACTGCTCGTAGGCCTGACTTTAGGTGAGTGTGTTAAAGCGCTGACCAAAAAGTGCAAGTACGAGTGTATGTGAAGTTCACGGTTCAAAACCTCACGGCCGCCCTAAGTAGAAAAAATTTTCATATAGAAACAACCTATTCAATTAAAACATAACAATTATCACAATGTTCAATAAATCGCTGATGAAGGCTGAAATGCCAGAAACCGGTCCGATTAAGAATACAGTGCAGTTATGAATTTTTGAAATATATGCTTTCTTCTTCTCTACCACGCACCATTTAAACAAAATTAAAAAAATTGCATATTAATTACAGTAGTAATTGCAATATGTCTGAAAAATGACTATAAATCTAACAAAACAAAAAATTTTCTTCGCTTCACAGCGTCATCTCAAATATATGTAAAGTGCATATGTAGGTATGTACAAAAACCGTACATCACATATGACAACTCTTACGAAAACTGAGAATAGTGGAAATTAGAAGTATAAATGCAAAAAAATATTCAAAATTCAAAAATAACGATTGTTTGTTTGGACAGAGTTGTATCTTCTGAAATTAATACAAAGTAAAGCTGTATGGTACGAAAACTGAAAACTAACCACACTGCTCGTAGGCCTGACTTTAGGTGAGTGTGTTAAAGCGCTGACCAAAAAGTGCAAGTACGAGTGTATGTGAAGTTCACGGTTCAAAACCTCACGGCCGCCCTAAGTAGAAAAAATTTTCATATAGAAACAACCTATTCAATTAAAACATAACAATTATCACAATGTTCAATAAATCGCTGATGAAGGCTGAAATGCCAGAAACCGGTCCGATTAAGAATACAGTGCAGTTATGAATTTTTGAAATATATGCTTTCTTCTTCTCTACCACGCACCATTTAAACAAAATTAAAAAAATTGCATATTAATTACAGTAGTAATTGCAATATGTCTGAAAAATGACTATAAATCTAACAAAACAAAAAATTTTCTTCGCTTCACAGCGTCATCTCAAATATATGTAAAGTGCATATGTAGGTATGTACAAAAACCGTACATCACATATGACAACTCTTACGAAAACTGAGAATAGTGGAAATTAGAAGTATAAATGCAAAAAAATATTCAAAATTCAAAAATAACGATTGTTTGTTTGGACAGAGTTGTATCTTCTGAAATTAATACAAAGTAAAGCTGTATGGTACGAAAACTGAAAACTAACCACACTGCTCGTAGGCCTGACTTTAGGTGAGTGTGTTAAAGCGCTGACCAAAAAGTGCAAGTACGAGTGTATGTGAAGTTCACGGTTCAAAACCTCACGGCCGCCCTAAGTAGAAAAAATTTTCATATAGAAACAACCTATTCAATTAAAACATAACAATTATCACAATGTTCAATAAATCGCTGATGAAGGCTGAAATGCCAGAAACCGGTCCGATTAAGAATACAGTGCAGTTATGAATTTTTGAAATATATGCTTTCTTCTTCTCTACCACGCACCATTTAAACAAAATTAAAAAAATTGCATATTAATTACAGTAGTAATTGCAATATGTCTGAAAAATGACTATAAATCTAACAAAACAAAAAATTTTCTTCGCTTCACAGCGTCATCTCAAATATATGTAAAGTGCATATGTAGGTATGTACAAAAACCGTACATCACATATGACAACTCTTACGAAAACTGAGAATAGTGGAAATTAGAAGTATAAATGCAAAAAAATATTCAAAATTCAAAAATAACGATTGTTTGTTTGGACAGAGTTGTATCTTCTGAAATTAATACAAAGTAAAGCTGTATGGTACGAAAACTGAAAACTAACCACACTGCTCGTAGGCCTGACTTTAGGTGAGTGTGTTAAAGCGCTGACCAAAAAGTGCAAGTACGAGTGTATGTGAAGTTCACGGTTCAAAACCTCACGGCCGCCCTAAGTAGAAAAAATTTTCATATAGAAACAACCTATTCAATTAAAACATAACAATTATCACAATGTTCAATAAATCGCTGATGAAGGCTGAAATGCCAGAAACCGGTCCGATTAAGAATACAGTGCAGTTATGAATTTTTGAAATATATGCTTTCTTCTTCTCTACCACGCACCATTTAAACAAAATTAAAAAAATTGCATATTAATTACAGTAGTAATTGCAATATGTCTGAAAAATGACTATAAATCTAACAAAACAAAAAATTTTCTTCGCTTCACAGCGTCATCTCAAATATATGTAAAGTGCATATGTAGGTATGTACAAAAACCGTACATCACATATGACAACTCTTACGAAAACTGAGAATAGTGGAAATTAGAAGTATAAATGCAAAAAAATATTCAAAATTCAAAAATAACGATTGTTTGTTTGGACAGAGTTGTATCTTCTGAAATTAATACAAAGTAAAGCTGTATGGTACGAAAACTGAAAACTAACCACACTGCTCGTAGGCCTGACTTTAGGTGAGTGTGTTAAAGCGCTGACCAAAAAGTGCAAGTACGAGTGTATGTGAAGTTCACGGTTCAAAACCTCACGGCCGCCCTAAGTAGAAAAAATTTTCATATAGAAACAACCTATTCAATTAAAACATAACAATTATCACAATGTTCAATAAATCGCTGATGAAGGCTGAAATGCCAGAAACCGGTCCGATTAAGAATACAGTGCAGTTATGAATTTTTGAAATATATGCTTTCTTCTTCTCTACCACGCACCATTTAAACAAAATTAAAAAAATTGCATATTAATTACAGTAGTAATTGCAATATGTCTGAAAAATGACTATAAATCTAACAAAACATAAAATAAAATAAAATAATATAAAATAAAATAAAATAAAATAAAATAAAATAAAATAAAACAAAATAAAATAAAATAAAATAAAATAAAATAAAATAAAATAAAATAAAATAAAATAAAATAAAATAAAATAAAATAAAATAAAATAAAATAAAATAAAATAAAATAAAATAAAATGAAATGAAATAAAATGAAATAAAATAGAATAAAATAAACTAAAATAAAACAAAATAAAAAAAATAAAAAAAGTAAAATAAAATAAAATAAAATAAAATAAAATAAAATAAAATAAAATAAAATAAAATAAAATAAAATAAAATAAAATAAAATAAAATAAAATAAAATAAATTAAAATAAAATGAAATAAAATAAAATAAAATATTATAAAATAAAATAAAATAAAATAAAAGAAAATATAATAAAATAAAAAAAAAAAATTAAAATAAAATAAACTAAAATAAAACAAAATAAAATAAAATAAAATAAAATAAAAAAAAAAAATTAAAATAAAATAAACTAAAATAAAACAAAATAAAATAAAATAAAATAAAATAAAATAAAAAAGTAAAATCAAATATAATAAAATTAATTAAAATAAAAAAAATAAAATAAATTAAAATAAAATAACATAAAATATAAAAAATAAAATAAAATAAAATAAAATAAAACAAAATAAAATAAAATAAAATAAAATAAAATAAAATAAAAGAAAAGAAAATTAAATACAATACAATAAAATAAAATAAAGTAAAAAAATAAAATAAAATAAAATAAAAAAAAAATAAAATAAACTAAAATAAAATTAAATAAAATGAAATAAAATAAAATAAAATAAAATAAAATAAAATAAAATAAAATGAAATAAAATAAAATAAAATAATATAAGATCAAATAGAATAAAATAAAATGATATAAAATAAACAAAAATAAATTAAAATAAACAAAAATAAAATAAAATAAAGTAAAATAAACTAAAATAAAAAAAATAAAATGAAATAAAAAAGTAAATAAAATATTTTAAAATATATTAAAATAATATAAAATTAAATAAAATAAAATAAAATAAAATAAAATAAAATAAAATAAAAGATAATAAATTAAAATAAAATAAAATAAAATTAAATTAAATATAATATAATAAAACAAAATAAATTTCAAATAGAATAAAATGATAGAAAATAAGATAAATTAAAATAAAATAATTTAAAATAAAATAAAATAAAATAAAATAAAATAATATAAGATCAAATAGAATAAAATAAAATAAAATAAAATAAAATAAAATAAAACAAAATAAAATAAAATAAAATAAAATAAAATAAAATAAAATAAAACAAAATGAAATAAAATAAACTAAATTAAAATTAAAATTAAACTAAATTAAATAAATTAAAATAAAATAAACTAAAATAAAAAAATTAAATGATATAAACAAAGCAAAAAAAAATATTTTAAAATATATTAAAATAATATAAAATTTAATAAAATAAATAAATAAAAAAAAATTTGATTAAAAAATAAAATAAAATAAAATAAACTACAGTAAAATATAATAAATTAAAATAAAATACAATTAAATTAAATGAAATATAATAAAATAAAACGAAATAAAATAAAATTAAATAAAATAAAATAAAATTAAATAAAATAAGGTAAAATTAAAAATATTAAAATAATTTAAATT